>OX346271.1:19414114-19432897 GCA_947049275.1 Epinotia bilunana
TTTTATATTTTCAGCTGTTATTTTCTCGTCAATCTTAATTTCCAGATCATGTCTTTTCAGCTCGTATCTAGGACAGTCAAACAGCACGTGTGTTACAGACTCTGGTACATTTGGATCGCAGGTGCACGATGGGTCCTCTTTACACTTAAATCTATGTAAGTATGCGGAGAACCCTCCGTGTCCGGTCATAATTTGCGTGTGGACATTACTTATTTTGATCTTCCGGATTGTCCGATAGGCCGCCGCCGCGTCTGGGAAGAACAGCTTTGTGACCGAGGCTGTGCCGCTAGATCTATATCTTCGATTCCATTCGTCAAGCGTAGACATACGGATTTCTCGCCTGACGAATGAGATCGGGCACCGGTCATACTCCGGTCGTTTTCTGGAGTTTATGGCGGCCTCCTTCGCTAGTTGGTCTGCTCTCTCGTTTCCCTCCAGTCCTGCGTGGGCCTTTATCCAGAACAAGGAAATTTCCTTGTTCTGGAGAGACATGGTTCTTATGTTGTCTCTGGCTTCGACTGCGAGGGCGTGGAGGCAACTATGGTTTTGAATTGTCTGGAGGGCCGCCATTGAGTCGCTATATATTCCAACTGTTTTTGCCGTGTGTTTTATAGCCTCCTTTGTCGCTTCACAGAGAGCCAGGAGCTCCGCCTGGTACACCGTACAATATGTAGGTAGGGTAAGCTTACGGGCCTTTGTTTCTGTCTCTCTGCTCCAAATAGATAGCGAAGCTCCTACTTTGCCATGGATTTTGCTGCCATCCGTGTATATTCGGGCCTCGAAGTCGCTGTTTGCCTGGACATCGTCCTGTGTCGTTAGGCGAATGACTTGGATGTGACTGCGTTCCGCAGGGTGAGGCATTTCGAGCGCTGGTGTCATCTGCTCTACCTCACGGTCCCCCAGTATTGGTGCCCCTTTCTTTGCTTCATACAAGGAAGCAGCCTCCTTGACCCGAAGGTCAAGTGGCAGCATCCCAGCCAACAGCAGTGCAGCGTTCAAGGAGACCGTGCGGTAGGCTTTACACAGCTTCTGAGCGAATCCTCTTTGCACTCCGTTTAGCTTTTTGATAACACCTAGCTTTTTCGCGGCCGGTGCCCAGGCGCTCGCAGCATACAGCACTGTCGGCTCTACAGCTGCTGTGTAGATCGTGCGTATTATTTCAGGGTGTAGTCCCCAGCTAACGCATGCCGTTCTTCTAAGTTTTTTGTAGAAGTTGAGCGCTTTCTTGCATACGTTTCCGACGTGTTTGCCGAAAGTAAGCCTGTCGTCAATGGTTAGGCCGAGTATTTTTATGTCTTTAGACATGGCAATGGCAGTCCCGCCCATGTGCAGGCGTGGTGTATCGTATTTCAGTTTTCTTGTCACAAGCATTGCGCAAGTTTTTTGTGGCGCAAACTTTAGCTTGTTTTCGATACCCCACTCCTGCACACGTGCTAGAGTGCCATTGGCCTGTGTTTCTATTTCTAGGGCCGTTTCTCCATCGAACGCGAGTACAATATCGTCAGCAAACGCCTGGCAGTATACCTGCTTTTCCTCCAGCAGTCTTAAGAGGGGATCGATGAGCAGGTTCCAGAGGATGGGTCCCCCAATGGATCCCTGGACACACCCCTTTTCCGTAGCTATTCTATGCTCTTCCCCAGCATACCTCACGCTCACAGCTCTGTCTCTCAGGTAACTGTCCACTACCCGCCGCAGGTTGACTGGGCAACCCACCTCCGCAAGTCTCACTCGTATTGCGGGCCACCATGCACTGTCGAAGGCTCCCTCTATATCTAGTGATATTATCGTTATTATTTTCTTTGCTTGTAACTTTTTATTAATATGGCACATAAGGGTGTAGAGGGAGTCTTCGGTGCTTTTTTGCGGCATGAATCCGTACTGTCGAGGGCTTAGCTTCGGCAAGAGGTAATGTTTAAGTCGTGCTATTACCATCTTTTCGTATATCTTGCCCAGGACTGGCAAGAGTCCTATTGGCCTGTATGACTTGGGCAAGGCATACGAGTCTTTACCTGGTTTCCGTAGCACGACTACTGTTGCCTCCTTCCATGATCTTGGGAAGTGGTTAAGCTCGAGGCATTTGTTCGTAAGTGCCAGGAAGTAGCATGGGTCGCATCTGATTGCTCGAGCACAGATGTCCGCGGTGAATCCATCCGCTCCAGGGGCTTTCTTTGGATTAAAGGACATCGCCGCCGCATTCAGCTCATGTAGAGTAAATGGCTTGTCATGGTGTTCATCATGGTTTCGCTCATTTACTTTTTCTGCTAAGTCTCTAATGCGGCGGTGTTCTGGGTTATCCTCCTCCTTTTTATCCTTAGGATAAAAGGTGGTGGCTAGCAGCTGCACTGATCTCTTCTCATCCAAAGTTTGCCCCTCGCTTTGTAGAAGCTGGTCTTCTTCTCTTTTGGAAGCCCTGCTCATTACTCTATAAATCCCCTCCCAGACCCCCTCCCCATCTTGTTTACAACAGAACTCCTTCCAACTTTCAGTTTGTGCGGTTTGCACCGCGGCGGCATATTCCTCCTTTGCTTCCAGGTAGAGGTTGACCACCATTTCTCTTCTGGCTGGTGCTGCACAGCGTATCCTATGTTTCTTAATTGCAACATCTTTTTTCATTTTTGTGAGCCCCTCGGACCACCATGGCAAGGAGACAATGCCATTTTGCTTTTTGAGGGGGGGCATCGTCTGTGTGCATGTTTGTGTGATTGCTTGTGTGTAGGCGTCTATTGTGTTATCTAATTGTTGTGTATTATGTATGTTTTCTAGTTGCTGTGTAGTGAGTCGAGTGTCTTGCAGAATTTGAGACAGTTTCTCCAAAAACTGACTCCAATTTGCTTTTTTTGTGTTATACTTGCGTGTTGTGCGTTCGACGTTTATGCCCCTCGATTTGGCTTCGTTCAGGTCAAATACGATTGCGTTGTGGTCCGAGCTGGTGAGTCCTTCCTCCACCTGCCAGTTTTCTACATGATTAAGGATGTTTTCCGAGCAGGCCGTGATGTCTACGTAGCTGGTGAGTTGTCTCCCGCCTCGGATTGTGTTGAAGGTTGGGGTAGTTCCGGTGTTTAGTATATGCAGGTCCAGTTCTGTCAAAGTGCCACAAACCTGTTCCCCCCTGTGATCCTCGCTTTTGCTGCCCCACCAGATACTTTTTGCATTGCAGTCTCCACCGACAATCACTCTTGTGGGTCCTAGTTTCCTGCACACTTTCTTCATCTGTTCCAGGTGCCGTTCCATGGGTTCTTCTGGTTCAAAATAAAAGGATACCAGTGCAACAGTCCAGGCTTTGGTTCTAATTTTGATTGCAACAAGATTTTTTGTGCATAGTTCTGGAAGCTGTATTATATCCAGGTCATTACTGAATACAATGACAGCCGCCTTGACTGGTTGATCATTGGCCCCGGTGTCTTGGTATATCCTGACGCCATGGTATCCCTTTACCTTTTTTATTGCTCCCACGTACGGCTCCTGGACCAGCGCGACCGCAGCTTTACGTTTGGATCCCTCCAGGAGTAGCTCGTTCGTTGCGAGTTGACTGCGTTGGAGATTTGCTTGCATAATTGGGTATCTTTGGTTCGTTGGCGCAACTTTAGCAGTAAGCTACAGATTCACGAGCCAATCCGTCCCATCTCCTTTTAATAGGGCACTCGCTACTGAAAGCGTTGTGGTCGCATTTCTCCAGCTTTGCTGCATTACAGTTTCTGCAGACTGGCGGTTCGCCTGCTAACCTTTCGGGGCAATCAGCTCTTAGGTGGGGTCCGCTACAGTGGCTGCACAGGTCGGCTAGCTCCTTACAGAGGCGACGACCATGTCCGAAACCAAGGCATCGTGTGCACTGTACAAGGGGGGACTGGTCCTCAACCCTGATACTCTGGAGGTCCACCCGTACTCTTTTCCCCTCGGTTGCTCGTTTCCACACTTTTGGTGAGACGCGAAGAACGATATGTCCTGTTAGGGGGTTTCGGGCCCGCCGTCTATATTTTACCTCCATTTTGCGCTCTTCGTCGTCGAGGCCGCAGAAAATGTCTCGGTTTTGATTCTGAAGAGCCTTTAGTACGTCTTCGTCGCTGTGTATTAGTAATACGTCCATTAGGACTATCAGCGGGTTTTTATTTTTCATCTCCTCGACGACCAGTTGCGCTCCTGCTGATTCGAGCCGTTCCTTTATTTTCCTCCGTTCCTCTTGAGTCTTGCAACCCATGACGATTTTCCTATCTTTCGCTTTTCTCACTCTCTCCACTCGTATCCATCCTTCTTTCGCATCTACCGCTTTCCTCACCTTCTCTAGTATCTGTTCCCCTGTTTCCTGTTCTATTTCCGAGGAGATCACAACCGAGTGTAGAGCGGTCCGCTCCGGTTCGCTCGCCGAGGGCCTGCCCTGCGCTACTACACCCGCGTATGTGGTCCTCTCAAGGCTTTCTCTCTGCTTCTCAATGTCTACTTGTATTTTTTCCAGCTTCTTGCTATTTTCTTCGAGAAGTTCAGCGTTTTTCTTTATCAGCTCTATCATTTCAGATTGAGCTGATAGAGTTGGTAAGGCAGGGTCTTGATTACCAATCGAGAAGGTAGAGTCCAATTCGGTTGTTTTCGGAGCGCTCATCTGTCTCTCGCCACTTGGCTCCTTTACCTTACGCTCCTTCTCTGACTCTTTGACTAATTGGTAGAGTCGCTCCAGCGATGTTCTCACCGCCAGTTTTATTTCTCCCTTAGTATTGCGGGACGCGTTTATATTGAGCTTTCCCTTTTCCAGGCAGGCTCTGGCTTCTGTGAGGCGGTCCTTAAACAGTTTTTTAGGACTATGGGTGTCAATGGATGGGCTGTGCGTGTCCATCAACTTTTCGTCTTGTGACGAAGTTTTCGTTTCTGCGTTTGCAGCGCCTGTCTGCTTCGTCGTGTTTTTTTAGCTCATCGGTCGTTTCCTGCTCTTTGCGGGGGACCTCCGGCGTCTTTATTACCTTCTTTTCCGGGCTCGCCGGTACTGCTGGGGCAACCGGTTTGTTTGAGACCTCCAGGGTCTTTTTCCCCCTGCCCTCTGCGTTTCCCGGTGCTCCTTCAGCTAGTTGGGTAGCCACTGGGGCCTCAGCCGTGCCTTTTGGAGAGTGCCCTACCACTACTTTCGGTCGTCCAGACTCCCAGTCTCCAATGCTTCGCCTCACTTTTGAGGGAACGGTCGATTCCGCCTTTTCCGGAGTCTGGGGGACCGACTCCTCTTTCTTTTTCGTCATCGGGGTGCGGTGTCCGAACATGTTTACGAGTCTCCTTTAGGTGATCGGTCGAGAAGGAAGTGTAATTCCAAAAAATTTTTGGCTGGGTACAACCAGTAGTACGATAAAATATAACAGGTGGAAAAGAAGAATGAAGGTTGGCACCCCTGTATAAGGGGGGTGACGGTCAATAGGTGAACACAAAAATATAAACAAAAGGGAAGATAAAAACAAAATGGGTCATGGACCTCGTCTTATAATTTCACTCTATAATTTCACAATAGAGTCGCGGACTCTGTCAGAATTTTACCCCGACTAGGGCTTAAGGAATTACAATAATATCCTAAGGAATTTCCACAAAACTCTATGTAGAGCCGGTCTACTATACGATATAAATTAGCAGAATACACTGCTAGTCTTAAAAATAATATAACTCTACGCACAGTAAAAAATAACAAAAATAACAATATAGAGGCTAAACGGCTCTAGGTAGAGCTACAAAAATCCACCCAAAGGATAGCTCTCTTCGAGCCGCGTTCAGGGACACCAAGCACGCCCCGCTAGCCCCAAGGGATCCGGAGATATGACCGGTTTCCGTTTTCGGTATCGGATCCAAGATGGCCGCCGAAATCAGATACCAGGCCGTATCCCAGGAACCAGTGGTCCGATCGAGACGCGGTTTCCTTCCCTGAAGAGGGCTCGCCGAGACGCACCGTTGGAGACCAGTTTCAGGAAAATCGGAGTCCTGAAATTTTTTCAGGCTGAAAGGTCCTGGATCTTCCTGAAAAAAGTTTCGTTGGGTAGACCTTCGACCGGGCTTCTGCACAAAGAAAACCCCAGGTCGCTACGACTTCCCGTTTCGGAGATATCGGGGGTTGAAATTCCCCAAGATGGCGGCCTGAACTGTCAAAGTCGAGTTTTGACAGGCTATAACTCCGCTCCGGGTGGTCGCAGAACCATGAAATTTTCTCTGTCCGGCTTCGCTCTCTCTCCTCTCTCCTCCAGGACCACTTCCGGGAGTCAAAATTTTCAGGCACTGAAACGGCCTGAAACCTGGAGGGGCGGGTAGATACTGAGCCCCGGGGTCCACTGAAGAAAACCGCAGGTCGCTAGGACTCCTAGTTCAAGAGCTATGACGGCTGAAGGAATAACAAAATGGCCGCCGAGCTGTCAAACTCCAACTTTAGGAGCTGATAACTCCTGAACCAGACGTCGTGGAGCCGCCGGGTTTTTTCCAGGGGTTCTCCCTTGACCTCCTCTTGCTCCCTAAAGGGGTTTCGGGACAAAAAATTTCTATGCGCCGAAAATGAAAAATTTTGATGGGGATGGATAGGGCCCAAAAAATAAGGAGCAGGGACACCTGTCTCGGAATTTTCCGACAAGGGGTTCGGGAGATAAACTAAAATTAAAATCTGGTATCTAAAAACAAAATGGCCGAAAATGTACAACTTCTTTGTCTTTGAATATTTCCGACCCTGGTTGCCGCTTCGGTCGGATAGTACGACCTCTCTAAACACTATCCCGTGGTCAGAAACAATAAAAAACAATTAATTTAGAAAATATGGAGAAGTTTTGAAAAATTTTTATAACTCTCGAACCGATGGGCGAAAAATTCCCAAAAAATACACAAAAATACAGTAAGAAAAGGCGCACAGAACACAATACACAGAAAAATTTTTGTCAAATAAAAATGTGAAAATTTCCTGAAAAAACGAGAAGTTTGGTTTTTCAAAAATTTTTCTAAGTCCTAGAGCATCTAAAATTTTTCTAAGTCTAAAAATAGGTAAAACTAACTAGCGCGCAACTTTAAGCAGTTTTAAAACCCGCGCGTCTCACTTAATTAAAGAGTTATTCACTGTCAAAGTTTGGTCACAGAATTATTTTTAAAAAAGAAACTATAAAAGTTAAAAATATGGCGCTTGCGGTTCCGGGCTGCTGTTTACGCGGCGCACGATGCCTCCGAAGCTCAGCTCTCTCCGGTGTTCAGGAGCAAAACCACGTAACATGTGGTTTTTGTTTTTTTGACTGTGGTGTCTCGGCGTGACGTCACACAAAGCTGTGCTATACGTCAAAAGATGGGGCTCGGCAAGGCGCAGTGCGAGGCACTTCGCTCGTAAAAATCCAGGCGGCAGAACTCGAGAAATCTCAAGTTAAATGGTCCAATTTCCACTTTAACCTCAAAAATTGGAGGTTTTTCGCACTTTTACTTGTGTCACTGTCACTTATCAAATGTAATTTCACTGTGCGCGTATAGGCCTTGCAAACGCGCAACTTTTGACACCTTTTTCACTGCGATATCACGTAAAAAACCTATTTTTTCGATTTTTTAACCGCGGAGCACACTTGTTTCGTGCCGTACAGGTGCGCGGGTGGTGCGCGACTGGTTAGGTTAGGTTAGGTTAGGTTAGGTTAGGTTAGGTTAGGTTAGGTTAGGTTAGGTTAGGTTAGGTTAGGTTAGGTTAGGTTAGGTTAGGTTAGGTTAGGTTAGGTTAGGTTAGGTTAGGTTAGGTTAGGTTAGGTTAGGTTAGGTTAGGTTAGGTTAGGTTAGGTTAGGTTAGGTTAGGTTAGGTTAGGTTAGGTTAGGTTAGGTTAGGTTAGGTTAGGTTAGGTTAGGTTAGGTTAGGTTAGGTTAGGTTAGGTTAGGTTAGGTTAGGTTAGGTTAGGTTAGGTTAGGTTAGGTTAGGTTAGGTTAGGTTAGGTTAGGTTAGGTTAGGTTAGGTTAGGTTAGGTTAGGTTAGGTTAGGTTAGGTTAGGTTAGGTTAGGTTAGGTTAGGTTAGGTTAGGTTAGGTTAGGTTAGGTTAGGTTAGGTTAGGTTAGGTTAGGTTAGGTTAGGTTAGGTTAGGTTAGGTTAGGTTAGGTTAGGTTAGGTTAGGTTAGGTTAGGTTAGGTTAGGTTAGGTTAGGTTAGGTTAGGTTAGGTTAGGTTAGGTTAGGTTAGGTTAGGTTAGGTTAGGTTAGGTTAGGTTAGGTTAGGTTAGGTTAGGTTAGGTTAGGTTAGGTTAGGTTAGGTTAGGTTAGGTTAGGTTAGGTTAGGTTAGGTTAGGTTAGGTTAGGTTAGGTTAGGTTAGGTTAGGTTAGGTTAGGTTAGGTTAGGTTAGGTTAGGTTAGGTTAGGTTAGGTTAGGTTAGGTTAGGTTAGGTTAGGTTAGGTTAGGTTAGGTTAGGTTAGGTTAGGTTAGGTTAGGTTAGGTTAGGTTAGGTTAGGTTAGGTTAGGTTAGGTTAGGTTAGGTTAGGTTAGGTTAGGTTAGGTTAGGTTAGGTTAGGTTAGGTTAGGTTAGGTTAGGTTAGGTTAGGTTAGGTTAGGTTAGGTTAGGTTAGGTTAGGTTAGGTTAGGTTAGGTTAGGTTAGGTTAGGTTAGGTTAGGTTAGGTTAGGTTAGGTTAGGTTAGGTTAGGTTAGGTTAGGTTAGGTTAGGTTAGGTTAGGTTAGGTTAGGTTAGGTTAGGTTAGGTTAGGTTAGGTTAGGTTAGGTTAGGTTAGGTTAGGTTAGGTTAGGTTAGGTTAGGTTAGGTTAGGTTAGGTTAGGTTAGGTTAGGTTAGGTTAGGTTAGGTTAGGTTAGGTTAGGTTAGGTTAGGTTAGGTTAGGTTAGGTTAGGTTAGGTTAGGTTAGGTTAGGTTAGGTTAGGTTAGGTTAGGTTAGGTTAGGTTAGGTTAGGTTAGGTTAGGTTAGGTTAGGTTAGGTTAGGTTAGGTTAGGTTAGGTTAGGTTAGGTTAGGTTAGGTTAGGTTAGGTTAGGTTAGGTTAGGTTAGGTTAGGTTAGGTTAGGTTAGGTTAGGTTAGGTTAGGTTAGGTTAGGTTAGGTTAGGTTAGGTTAGGTTAGGTTAGGTTAGGTTAGGTTAGGTTAGGTTAGGTTAGGTTAGGTTAGGTTAGGTTAGGTTAGGTTAGGTTAGGTTAGGTTAGGTTAGGTTAGGTTAGGTTAGGTTAGGTTAGGTTAGGTTAGGTTAGGTTAGGTTAGGTTAGGTTAGGTTAGGTTAGGTTAGGTTAGGTTAGGTTAGGTTAGGTTAGGTTAGGTTAGGTTAGGTTAGGTTAGGTTAGGTTAGGTTAGGTTAGGTTAGGTTAGGTTAGGTTAGGTTAGGTTAGGTTAGGTTAGGTTAGGTTAGGTTAGGTTAGGTTAGGTTAGGTTAGGTTAGGTTAGGTTAGGTTAGGTTAGGTTAGGTTAGGTTAGGTTAGGTTAGGTTAGGTTAGGTTAGGTTAGGTTAGGTTAGGTTAGGTTAGGTTAGGTTAGGTTAGGTTAGGTTAGGTTAGGTTAGGTTAGGTTAGGTTAGGTTAGGTTAGGTTAGGTTAGGTTAGGTTAGGTTAGGTTAGGTTAGGTTAGGTTAGGTTAGGTTAGGTTAGGTTAGGTTAGGTTAGGTTAGGTTAGGTTAGGTTAGGTTAGGTTAGGTTAGGTTAGGTTAGGTTAGGTTAGGTTAGGTTAGGTTAGGTTAGGTTAGGTTAGGTTAGGTTAGGTTAGGTTAGGTTAGGTTAGGTTAGGTTAGGTTAGGTTAGGTTAGGTTAGGTTAGGTTAGGTTAGGTTAGGTTAGGTTAGGTTAGGTTAGGTTAGGTTAGGTTAGGTTAGGTTAGGTTAGGTTAGGTTAGGTTAGGTTAGGTTAGGTTAGGTTAGGTTAGGTTAGGTTAGGTTAGGTTAGGTTAGGTTAGGTTAGGTTAGGTTAGGTTAGGTTAGGTTAGGTTAGGTTAGGTTAGGTTAGGTTAGGTTAGGTTAGGTTAGGTTAGGTTAGGTTAGGTTAGGTTAGGTTAGGTTAGGTTAGGTTAGGTTAGGTTAGGTTAGGTTAGGTTAGGTTAGGTTAGGTTAGGTTAGGTTAGGTTAGGTTAGGTTAGGTTAGGTTAGGTTAGGTTAGGTTAGGTTAGGTTAGGTTAGGTTAGGTTAGGTTAGGTTAGGTTAGGTTAGGTTAGGTTAGGTTAGGTTAGGTTAGGTTAGGTTAGGTTAGGTTAGGTTAGGTTAGGTTAGGTTAGGTTAGGTTAGGTTAGGTTAGGTTAGGTTAGGTTAGGTTAGGTTAGGTTAGGTTAGGTTAGGTTAGGTTAGGTTAGGTTAGGTTAGGTTAGGTTAGGTTAGGTTAGGTTAGGTTAGGTTAGGTTAGGTTAGGTTAGGTTAGGTTAGGTTAGGTTAGGTTAGGTTAGGTTAGGTTAGGTTAGGTTAGGTTAGGTTAGGTTAGGTTAGGTTAGGTTAGGTTAGGTTAGGTTAGGTTAGGTTAGGTTAGGTTAGGTTAGGTTAGGTTAGGTTAGGTTAGGTTAGGTTAGGTTAGGTTAGGTTAGGTTAGGTTAGGTTAGGTTAGGTTAGGTTAGGTTAGGTTAGGTTAGGTTAGGTTAGGTTAGGTTAGGTTAGGTTAGGTTAGGTTAGGTTAGGTTAGGTTAGGTTAGGTTAGGTTAGGTTAGGTTAGGTTAGGTTAGGTTAGGTTAGGTTAGGTTAGGTTAGGTTAGGTTAGGTTAGGTTAGGTTAGGTTAGGTTAGGTTAGGTTAGGTTAGGTTAGGTTAGGTTAGGTTAGGTTAGGTTAGGTTAGGTTAGGTTAGGTTAGGTTAGGTTAGGTTAGGTTAGGTTAGGTTAGGTTAGGTTAGGTTAGGTTAGGTTAGGTTAGGTTAGGTTAGGTTAGGTTAGGTTAGGTTAGGTTAGGTTAGGTTAGGTTAGGTTAGGTTAGGTTAGGTTAGGTTAGGTTAGGTTAGGTTAGGTTAGGTTAGGTTAGGTTAGGTTAGGTTAGGTTAGGTTAGGTTAGGTTAGGTTAGGTTAGGTTAGGTTAGGTTAGGTTAGGTTAGGTTAGGTTAGGTTAGGTTAGGTTAGGTTAGGTTAGGTTAGGTTAGGTTAGGTTAGGTTAGGTTAGGTTAGGTTAGGTTAGGTTAGGTTAGGTTAGGTTAGGTTAGGTTAGGTTAGGTTAGGTTAGGTTAGGTTAGGTTAGGTTAGGTTAGGTTAGGTTAGGTTAGGTTAGGTTAGGTTAGGTTAGGTTAGGTTAGGTTAGGTTAGGTTAGGTTAGGTTAGGTTAGGTTAGGTTAGGTTAGGTTAGGTTAGGTTAGGTTAGGTTAGGTTAGGTTAGGTTAGGTTAGGTTAGGTTAGGTTAGGTTAGGTTAGGTTAGGTTAGGTTAGGTTAGGTTAGGTTAGGTTAGGTTAGGTTAGGTTAGGTTAGGTTAGGTTAGGTTAGGTTAGGTTAGGTTAGGTTAGGTTAGGTTAGGTTAGGTTAGGTTAGGTTAGGTTAGGTTAGGTTAGGTTAGGTTAGGTTAGGTTAGGTTAGGTTAGGTTAGGTTAGGTTAGGTTAGGTTAGGTTAGGTTAGGTTAGGTTAGGTTAGGTTAGGTTAGGTTAGGTTAGGTTAGGTTAGGTTAGGTTAGGTTAGGTTAGGTTAGGTTAGGTTAGGTTAGGTTAGGTTAGGTTAGGTTAGGTTAGGTTAGGTTAGGTTAGGTTAGGTTAGGTTAGGTTAGGTTAGGTTAGGTTAGGTTAGGTTAGGTTAGGTTAGGTTAGGTTAGGTTAGGTTAGGTTAGGTTAGGTTAGGTTAGGTTAGGTTAGGTTAGGTTAGGTTAGGTTAGGTTAGGTTAGGTTAGGTTAGGTTAGGTTAGGTTAGGTTAGGTTAGGTTAGGTTAGGTTAGGTTAGGTTAGGTTAGGTTAGGTTAGGTTAGGTTAGGTTAGGTTAGGTTAGGTTAGGTTAGGTTAGGTTAGGTTAGGTTAGGTTAGGTTAGGTTAGGTTAGGTTAGGTTAGGTTAGGTTAGGTTAGGTTAGGTTAGGTTAGGTTAGGTTAGGTTAGGTTAGGTTAGGTTAGGTTAGGTTAGGTTAGGTTAGGTTAGGTTAGGTTAGGTTAGGTTAGGTTAGGTTAGGTTAGGTTAGGTTAGGTTAGGTTAGGTTAGGTTAGGTTAGGTTAGGTTAGGTTAGGTTAGGTTAGGTTAGGTTAGGTTAGGTTAGGTTAGGTTAGGTTAGGTTAGGTTAGGTTAGGTTAGGTTAGGTTAGGTTAGGTTAGGTTAGGTTAGGTTAGGTTAGGTTAGGTTAGGTTAGGTTAGGTTAGGTTAGGTTAGGTTAGGTTAGGTTAGGTTAGGTTAGGTTAGGTTAGGTTAGGTTAGGTTAGGTTAGGTTAGGTTAGGTTAGGTTAGGTTAGGTTAGGTTAGGTTAGGTTAGGTTAGGTTAGGTTAGGTTAGGTTAGGTTAGGTTAGGTTAGGTTAGGTTAGGTTAGGTTAGGTTAGGTTAGGTTAGGTTAGGTTAGGTTAGGTTAGGTTAGGTTAGGTTAGGTTAGGTTAGGTTAGGTTAGGTTAGGTTAGGTTAGGTTAGGTTAGGTTAGGTTAGGTTAGGTTAGGTTAGGTTAGGTTAGGTTAGGTTAGGTTAGGTTAGGTTAGGTTAGGTTAGGTTAGGTTAGGTTAGGTTAGGTTAGGTTAGGTTAGGTTAGGTTAGGTTAGGTTAGGTTAGGTTAGGTTAGGTTAGGTTAGGTTAGGTTAGGTTAGGTTAGGTTAGGTTAGGTTAGGTTAGGTTAGGTTAGGTTAGGTTAGGTTAGGTTAGGTTAGGTTAGGTTAGGTTAGGTTAGGTTAGGTTAGGTTAGGTTAGGTTAGGTTAGGTTAGGTTAGGTTAGGTTAGGTTAGGTTAGGTTAGGTTAGGTTAGGTTAGGTTAGGTTAGGTTAGGTTAGGTTAGGTTAGGTTAGGTTAGGTTAGGTTAGGTTAGGTTAGGTTAGGTTAGGTTAGGTTAGGTTAGGTTAGGTTAGGTTAGGTTAGGTTAGGTTAGGTTAGGTTAGGTTAGGTTAGGTTAGGTTAGGTTAGGTTAGGTTAGGTTAGGTTAGGTTAGGTTAGGTTAGGTTAGGTTAGGTTAGGTTAGGTTAGGTTAGGTTAGGTTAGGTTAGGTTAGGTTAGGTTAGGTTAGGTTAGGTTAGGTTAGGTTAGGTTAGGTTAGGTTAGGTTAGGTTAGGTTAGGTTAGGTTAGGTTAGGTTAGGTTAGGTTAGGTTAGGTTAGGTTAGGTTAGGTTAGGTTAGGTTAGGTTAGGTTAGGTTAGGTTAGGTTAGGTTAGGTTAGGTTAGGTTAGGTTAGGTTAGGTTAGGTTAGGTTAGGTTAGGTTAGGTTAGGTTAGGTTAGGTTAGGTTAGGTTAGGTTAGGTTAGGTTAGGTTAGGTTAGGTTAGGTTAGGTTAGGTTAGGTTAGGTTAGGTTAGGTTAGGTTAGGTTAGGTTAGGTTAGGTTAGGTTAGGTTAGGTTAGGTTAGGTTAGGTTAGGTTAGGTTAGGTTAGGTTAGGTTAGGTTAGGTTAGGTTAGGTTAGGTTAGGTTAGGTTAGGTTAGGTTAGGTTAGGTTAGGTTAGGTTAGGTTAGGTTAGGTTAGGTTAGGTTAGGTTAGGTTAGGTTAGGTTAGGTTAGGTTAGGTTAGGTTAGGTTAGGTTAGGTTAGGTTAGGTTAGGTTAGGTTAGGTTAGGTTAGGTTAGGTTAGGTTAGGTTAGGTTAGGTTAGGTTAGGTTAGGTTAGGTTAGGTTAGGTTAGGTTAGGTTAGGTTAGGTTAGGTTAGGTTAGGTTAGGTTAGGTTAGGTTAGGTTAGGTTAGGTTAGGTTAGGTTAGGTTAGGTTAGGTTAGGTTAGGTTAGGTTAGGTTAGGTTAGGTTAGGTTAGGTTAGGTTAGGTTAGGTTAGGTTAGGTTAGGTTAGGTTAGGTTAGGTTAGGTTAGGTTAGGTTAGGTTAGGTTAGGTTAGGTTAGGTTAGGTTAGGTTAGGTTAGGTTAGGTTAGGTTAGGTTAGGTTAGGTTAGGTTAGGTTAGGTTAGGTTAGGTTAGGTTAGGTTAGGTTAGGTTAGGTTAGGTTAGGTTAGGTTAGGTTAGGTTAGGTTAGGTTAGGTTAGGTTAGGTTAGGTTAGGTTAGGTTAGGTTAGGTTAGGTTAGGTTAGGTTAGGTTAGGTTAGGTTAGGTTAGGTTAGGTTAGGTTAGGTTAGGTTAGGTTAGGTTAGGTTAGGTTAGGTTAGGTTAGGTTAGGTTAGGTTAGGTTAGGTTAGGTTAGGTTAGGTTAGGTTAGGTTAGGTTAGGTTAGGTTAGGTTAGGTTAGGTTAGGTTAGGTTAGGTTAGGTTAGGTTAGGTTAGGTTAGGTTAGGTTAGGTTAGGTTAGGTTAGGTTAGGTTAGGTTAGGTTAGGTTAGGTTAGGTTAGGTTAGGTTAGGTTAGGTTAGGTTAGGTTAGGTTAGGTTAGGTTAGGTTAGGTTAGGTTAGGTTAGGTTAGGTTAGGTTAGGTTAGGTTAGGTTAGGTTAGGTTAGGTTAGGTTAGGTTAGGTTAGGTTAGGTTAGGTTAGGTTAGGTTAGGTTAGGTTAGGTTAGGTTAGGTTAGGTTAGGTTAGGTTAGGTTAGGTTAGGTTAGGTTAGGTTAGGTTAGGTTAGGTTAGGTTAGGTTAGGTTAGGTTAGGTTAGGTTAGGTTAGGTTAGGTTAGGTTAGGTTAGGTTAGGTTAGGTTAGGTTAGGTTAGGTTAGGTTAGGTTAGGTTAGGTTAGGTTAGGTTAGGTTAGGTTAGGTTAGGTTAGGTTAGGTTAGGTTAGGTTAGGTTAGGTTAGGTTAGGTTAGGTTAGGTTAGGTTAGGTTAGGTTAGGTTAGGTTAGGTTAGGTTAGGTTAGGTTAGGTTAGGTTAGGTTAGGTTAGGTTAGGTTAGGTTAGGTTAGGTTAGGTTAGGTTAGGTTAGGTTAGGTTAGGTTAGGTTAGGTTAGGTTAGGTTAGGTTAGGTTAGGTTAGGTTAGGTTAGGTTAGGTTAGGTTAGGTTAGGTTAGGTTAGGTTAGGTTAGGTTAGGTTAGGTTAGGTTAGGTTAGGTTAGGTTAGGTTAGGTTAGGTTAGGTTAGGTTAGGTTAGGTTAGGTTAGGTTAGGTTAGGTTAGGTTAGGTTAGGTTAGGTTAGGTTAGGTTAGGTTAGGTTAGGTTAGGTTAGGTTAGGTTAGGTTAGGTTAGGTTAGGTTAGGTTAGGTTAGGTTAGGTTAGGTTAGGTTAGGTTAGGTTAGGTTAGGTTAGGTTAGGTTAGGTTAGGTTAGGTTAGGTTAGGTTAGGTTAGGTTAGGTTAGGTTAGGTTAGGTTAGGTTAGGTTAGGTTAGGTTAGGTTAGGTTAGGTTAGGTTAGGTTAGGTTAGGTTAGGTTAGGTTAGGTTAGGTTAGGTTAGGTTAGGTTAGGTTAGGTTAGGTTAGGTTAGGTTAGGTTAGGTTAGGTTAGGTTAGGTTAGGTTAGGTTAGGTTAGGTTAGGTTAGGTTAGGTTAGGTTAGGTTAGGTTAGGTTAGGTTAGGTTAGGTTAGGTTAGGTTAGGTTAGGTTAGGTTAGGTTAGGTTAGGTTAGGTTAGGTTAGGTTAGGTTAGGTTAGGTTAGGTTAGGTTAGGTTAGGTTAGGTTAGGTTAGGTTAGGTTAGGTTAGGTTAGGTTAGGTTAGGTTAGGTTAGGTTAGGTTAGGTTAGGTTAGGTTAGGTTAGGTTAGGTTAGGTTAGGTTAGGTTAGGTTAGGTTAGGTTAGGTTAGGTTAGGTTAGGTTAGGTTAGGTTAGGTTAGGTTAGGTTAGGTTAGGTTAGGTTAGGTTAGGTTAGGTTAGGTTAGGTTAGGTTAGGTTAGGTTAGGTTAGGTTAGGTTAGGTTAGGTTAGGTTAGGTTAGGTTAGGTTAGGTTAGGTTAGGTTAGGTTAGGTTAGGTTAGGTTAGGTTAGGTTAGGTTAGGTTAGGTTAGGTTAGGTTAGGTTAGGTTAGGTTAGGTTAGGTTAGGTTAGGTTAGGTTAGGTTAGGTTAGGTTAGGTTAGGTTAGGTTAGGTTAGGTTAGGTTAGGTTAGGTTAGGTTAGGTTAGGTTAGGTTAGGTTAGGTTAGGTTAGGTTAGGTTAGGTTAGGTTAGGTTAGGTTAGGTTAGGTTAGGTTAGGTTAGGTTAGGTTAGGTTAGGTTAGGTTAGGTTAGGTTAGGTTAGGTTAGGTTAGGTTAGGTTAGGTTAGGTTAGGTTAGGTTAGGTTAGGTTAGGTTAGGTTAGGTTAGGTTAGGTTAGGTTAGGTTAGGTTAGGTTAGGTTAGGTTAGGTTAGGTTAGGTTAGGTTAGGTTAGGTTAGGTTAGGTTAGGTTAGGTTAGGTTAGGTTAGGTTAGGTTAGGTTAGGTTAGGTTAGGTTAGGTTAGGTTAGGTTAGGTTAGGTTAGGTTAGGTTAGGTTAGGTTAGGTTAGGTTAGGTTAGGTTAGGTTAGGTTAGGTTAGGTTAGGTTAGGTTAGGTTAGGTTAGGTTAGGTTAGGTTAGGTTAGGTTAGGTTAGGTTAGGTTAGGTTAGGTTAGGTTAGGTTAGGTTAGGTTAGGTTAGGTTAGGTTAGGTTAGGTTAGGTTAGGTTAGGTTAGGTTAGGTTAGGTTAGGTTAGGTTAGGTTAGGTTAGGTTAGGTTAGGTTAGGTTAGGTTAGGTTAGGTTAGGTTAGGTTAGGTTAGGTTAGGTTAGGTTAGGTTAGGTTAGGTTAGGTTAGGTTAGGTTAGGTTAGGTTAGGTTAGGTTAGGTTAGGTTAGGTTAGGTTAGGTTAGGTTAGGTTAGGTTAGGTTAGGTTAGGTTAGGTTAGGTTAGGTTAGGTTAGGTTAGGTTAGGTTAGGTTAGGTTAGGTTAGGTTAGGTTAGGTTAGGTTAGGTTAGGTTAGGTTAGGTTAGGTTAGGTTAGGTTAGGTTAGGTTAGGTTAGGTTAGGTTAGGTTAGGTTAGGTTAGGTTAGGTTAGGTTAGGTTAGGTTAGGTTAGGTTAGGTTAGGTTAGGTTAGGTTAGGTTAGGTTAGGTTAGGTTAGGTTAGGTTAGGTTAGGTTAGGTTAGGTTAGGTTAGGTTAGGTTAGGTTAGGTTAGGTTAGGTTAGGTTAGGTTAGGTTAGGTTAGGTTAGGTTAGGTTAGGTTAGGTTAGGTTAGGTTAGGTTAGGTTAGGTTAGGTTAGGTTAGGTTAGGTTAGGTTAGGTTAGGTTAGGTTAGGTTAGGTTAGGTTAGGTTAGGTTAGGTTAGGTTAGGTTAGGTTAGGTTACGGTTAGGTTAGGTTAGGTTAGGTTAGGTTAGGTTAGGTTAGGTTAGGTTAGGTTAGGTTAGGTTAGGTTAGGTTAGGTTAGGTTAGGTTAGGTTAGGTTAGGTTAGGTTAGGTTAGGTTAGGTTAGGTTAGGTTAGGTTAGGTTAGGTTAGGTTAGGTTAGGTTAGGTTAGGTTAGGTTAGGTTAGGTTAGGTTAGGTTAGGTTAGGTTAGGTTAGGTTAGGTTAGGTTAGGTTAGGTTAGGTTAGGTTAGGTTAGGTTAGGTTAGGTTAGGTTAGGTTAGGTTAGGTTAGGTTAGGTTAGGTTAGGTTAGGTTAGGTTAGGTTAGGTTAGGTTAGGTTAGGTTAGGTTAGGTTAGGTTAGGTTAGGTTAGGTTAGGTTAGGTTAGGTTAGGTTAGGTTAGGTTAGGTTAGGTTAGGTTAGGTTAGGTTAGGTTAGGTTAGGTTAGGTTAGGTTAGGTTAGGTTAGGTTAGGTTAGGTTAGGTTAGGTTAGGTTAGGTTAGGTTAGGTTAGGTTAGGTTAGGTTAGGTTAGGTTAGGTTAGGTTAGGTTAGGTTAGGTTAGGTTAGGTTAGGTTAGGTTAGGTTAGGTTAGGTTAGGTTAGGTTAGGTTAGGTTAGGTTAGGTTAGGTTAGGTTAGGTTAGGTTAGGTTAGGTTAGGTTAGGTTAGGTTAGGTTAGGTTAGGTTAGGTTAGGTTAGGTTAGGTTAGGTTAGGTTAGGTTAGGTTAGGTTAGGTTAGGTTAGGTTAGGTTAGGTTAGGTTAGGTTAGGTTAGGTTAGGTTAGGTTAGGTTAGGTTAGGTTAGGTTAGGTTAGGTTAGGTTAGGTTAGGTTAGGTTAGGTTAGGTTAGGTTAGGTTAGGTTAGGTTAGGTTAGGTTAGGTTAGGTTAGGTTAGGTTAGGTTAGGTTAGGTTAGGTTAGGTTAGGTTAGGTTAGGTTAGGTTAGGTTAGGTTAGGTTAGGTTAGGTTAGGTTAGGTTAGGTTAGGTTAGGTTAGGTTAGGTTAGGTTAGGTTAGGTTAGGTTAGGTTAGGTTAGGTTAGGTTAGGTTAGGTTAGGTTAGGTTAGGTTAGGTTAGGTTAGGTTAGGTTAGGTTAGGTTAGGTTAGGTTAGGTTAGGTTAGGTTAGGTTAGGTTAGGTTAGGTTAGGTTAGGTTAGGTTAGGTTAGGTTAGGTTAGGTTAGGTTAGGTTAGGTTAGGTTAGGTTAGGTTAGGTTAGGTTAGGTTAGGTTAGGTTAGGTTAGGTTAGGTTAGGTTAGGTTAGGTTAGGTTAGGTTAGGTTAGGTTAGGTTAGGTTAGGTTAGGTTAGGTTAGGTTAGGTTAGGTTAGGTTAGGTTAGGTTAGGTTAGGTTAGGTTAGGTTAGGTTAGGTTAGGTTAGGTTAGGTTAGGTTAGGTTAGGTTAGGTTAGGTTAGGTTAGGTTAGGTTAGGTTAGGTTAGGTTAGGTTAGGTTAGGTTAGGTTAGGTTAGGTTAGGTTAGGTTAGGTTAGGTTAGGTTAGGTTAGGTTAGGTTAGGTTAGGTTAGGTTAGGTTAGGTTAGGTTAGGTTAGGTTAGGTTAGGTTAGGTTAGGTTAGGTTAGGTTAGGTTAGGTTAGGTTAGGTTAGGTTAGGTTAGGTTAGGTTAGGTTAGGTTAGGTTAGGTTAGGTTAGGTTAGGTTAGGTTAGGTTAGGTTAGGTTAGGTTAGGTTAGGTTAGGTTAGGTTAGG